>BPLQ01003102.1:0-10579 GCA_021605075.1 Caerostris darwini
TTAAAGTTTCCACGATTTTCGGTAATAGCTTGAGCCAGAGAAAGAGTTTTTTTTTCCTTGCCTTGCCTTGCTTTTCTTTAAAAGCCTTTCTTTGAATTTTACATTTTTCTACTACTCATAGTTTGGTGCTTTGCAACTTGCTTTCTTTTTTTTCTCGCTTCTTTTCAGGTATATAATTTTTCACGCAGATATCGTTAGGGGTTGCATGAACTGGTGGGATATATCGCTGATGGTATTTCTACGGAGATTTTCGCTCCGATATATATCGTTAACTTGAATGCTGGTTTTCTTCCAACTTGAGTGAGTCTGGAAAGTTTAAAGGCTTGTGTCTTTACGGAATGGAAGTGGATTTGCAATGTTTAACGTTTCGAGTAATTTAAATTGTGCTTGAAGCGGGATTTGGTATATTTTCTTTTTGCTTGTAAGGAAATAAATTACTCCTTTTGACAGCGTTGTTTGTCAAGAAATAAAATTGCTCGTTTATTCTTATTTTGTAAACAATATGTTATTGAAAAGGGAAGGCGAACACATTTTCTAACAGTTATTACAATTTATTATTATTTAATATAATAATTCGCATTGTAAGAAACATTTATTATAAATGATTAAATTAGATAAATTTTATTTAAATGTAGGATAATATTGCGACTTTAACCTTTTAAGCAAAGGTCCTGATGGTTGAATGGCTAGTGTTCTGGCACTCGGTACCACAGGTTTCGGGTTCGAGTCCCGGGGGTGCGATGGAATTTTGTAGTTGTTCTGATTCCACTTTATACGGTATGTCCCGGTCCAATAGTATCGAAGAGCTTTAAGTATGTTTTGCCGCTCCGCAACCGTAGCTTATCTTTAAGCTACACGCACCTCCTGGGTAGTGTTATAAATAACATGCTATATCTTCAAAAATTTACATTTCACTTTTAAGTATACTCATATTTTCGTTCAATTTAGGCATTATTTTTTATTATGGTAATGCACATTTTCAGAATTTATGTACTCATTATAATGTACATATTCAGAACGTGCATATTTATTTTAAATATTGTATTCATTATATATTCATTTTAAATAAATACATTAAATTAAATCTTAAGATGTGATGAAAATTGTGATAAATAATTTAAGATTTTAAAGTGAAAATGTATCTTGTTTTAATAAAAAAAACTAATATATTAATATATATTTGTTAAAAATTGAATGAAACAATTGGAAAGATAATGTGTGTTGAATATTGAAGTTTCCGATAGTAGTCCGATAAAATACTATTTATCTTCAAAAACTTACATTTCCTTTTAAGTTACATTTTGTTCAATTTAGGCATTATTTTATAAAATCGTAACGTGCATTTTCATAATTAATGTATTAATTATTACATGCATATACAGATTGTACGTATGTATTATATTCATTGTATGGTGTATATTGATTTTAAAGTTGATCCATTAAATCGTAAGCTTGAATATAAAACATAAAGTAGTTCTACTTTAAAATATATAACGTTTTCAATATATTTATTGCGATTCCTTGATATTTAGTAGAAAGAAGAAATAACTAAGTATGGCGAACACCCTCGACTCTGCATTCTCGGCTGGAAAACAACACAGCTCCACTCTTGAATCCCCATTTTCTTCATTTCAGTTCTTCTCCCGGAAAAGAGCACTGATCAAAATGAGAGGCAAACGAAAAAAATAAATATCGTATTTACGTGGAAAGTTTCCTGGCTTGAATTTGGAGCTGGAAACAGGCTCCTTTACTACGTGCTTTCGTGGAATTTTTTACTCTCAACCGTTATTCTAACAGTGCTTAGAGTTTCCACGATTTTCGGTAATAGCTTGTGCCGCCAGAGAAAAAGATTGTTTTTCTTGCCTTGCCTTGGTTTTTTTTAATACCCTTTCTTTGAATTTTACATTTTTCTACTACAGGTGCTTTGCAACTTGCATTCTTTTTTTTTTCTCGCTTCTTTTCAGGTATATCATTTTTCACGCAGATATCGTTAGGGGTTGCATGAACTGGTGGGATATATCGCTGATGGTATTTCTACGGCGATTTTCGCTCCGATATATATCGTTAACTTGAATGCTGGTTTTCTTCCAACTTAAGTGAGTCTGGAAAGTTTAAAGACTTGTGTCTTTACGGAAGGGAAGTGGATTTGCAGTGTTTATCGTTTCGAGTAATTTAAATTGTGCTTGGAGCGGGATTTGGTAATTTTTCGTTTGCTTGTAAGGAAATAAATTACTCCTTTTGACAGTGTTGTTTGTCAAGAAATAAAATTGCTGTTTTGCTCTTATTTCGTAACCGATGTATTAGTGAATAGGAAAGGTGAACAAATTTTTATAAAAGTTATTGCAATTTATTGTTATTTAATATAATATTTCACATCGTTAAGACGCATTTATTATGAATGATTAAATTCGTTATTTTTTATTTAAATATATGATAATATTGTGACTTTGCCCTTTTAAGCAGAGGCCTGATGGCCGATTGGCTAGCACTCTAGCGTCGGTACCACAGGTTTAGGTTTCGAGTCCCGGCGGTGCCATGGATATCTGTAGTGGTTCGGAATCCCCTTTACACCGTAGATCCCGGTCTAACAGGATCGTACAGCTTTGCTGGGGTATTGTGACTCCCCAACCGTAGCTTATCTTCAAGCTACACTCAGCTCCTGGGTAGTGCTATAAATAACATGTTTTATCTTCAAAAATTTACATTTCACTTTGAAGTTACACTTTCGTTCAATTTAGGCATTATTTTATAATATGGTAATGTACATTCTCATAACTAATGTATTTATTATAATGTTGATGTACAGATTGTATGTATTTATTTTAAATATTTTTTTCATTATGCAATACGTTAAAATATATTTGTTAAAAATTGCATCAAAAAATTAAAAAGGTTGTGCGTATTGAATATTGAATTAGGTATGCAATCTGATTATTTTATACTATAATTAATGTACATTTTCATACTTGTGCATTAATTATATTATACATATACATATTGCCCATATTTATCGTATTCATTGTATATTGTTTATTGATTTTAAAGTTGATACAATAAATTAAATATTAAGCTGGAATAGAAAACATAAAGTAGTTCTACTTTAAAATAAATAATCTTTTCGATATATTTATTGCGATTCCTTCACATTTAGCAAACTAAAACCATGTTTTATGTAATAACTAACCACTCCAATAAACAACACCAATAAAAACAGAAAAGAAGAAATAACTAAGTATGGCGAACACTCTCCAAGCTGCATTCTCGGCTGGAAAACAACACAACTCCTCTCTTGAATCCCCATTTTCTTCATTTCAGTTCTTCTCCCGGAAAAGAGCACTGAACAAAATGAGAGGCAAACGAAAAGAATAAATATAGTATTTACGTGGAAAGTTTCCTGGCTTGAATTTGGAGCTGGAAACAGGCTCCTTTACTACGTGCTTTCCTGGAAATTTTTTACTCTCAACCATTATTCTAACAGTGCTTAGAGTTTCCACGATTTTCGGTAATAGCTTGAGCCAGAGAAAGAGATTTTTTTTCCTTGCCTTGCCTTGCCTTGCTTTTCCTTAATACCCTTTCTTTGAATTTTACATTTTTCTACTGCAGGTGCTTTGCAACTTGCCTTCTTTTTTTTTTCTCGCTTCTTTTCAGATATATCATTTTTCACGCAGATATCGTTAGGGGTTGCATGAACTGGTGGGATATATCGCTGATGGTATTTCTGCGGAGATTTTCGCTCCGATATATATCGTTAACTTGAATGCTGGTTTTCTTCCAACTTGAGTGAGTCTGGAAAGTTTAAAGACTTGTGTCTTTATGCAAAGGAAGTGGATTTGCTAATGTTGAACGTTTCGAGTAATTTAAATTGTGCTTGAAGCGCGATTTGGTAAATTTTCTTTTTGCTTGTAAGGAAATAAATTACTCCTTTTGACAGCGTTGTTTGTCAAGAAATAAAATTGTTCGTTTAATCTTATTTCGTAAACGATGTATTAGTGAACAGGAAAGGTGAATGCAATTTATAATTATTTACTATAATAATCACAGCTTAAGAAGCATTTATTATAAATGATTAAAGTCGATAGTTTTTTATTTAAATACAGGGTAATATTATGATTTTAACCTTTTAAGCAAGGGACCGAATGGCTTGCGGTCTGGCACACGGTACTACAGGTTTCGGGTTCGAATCCCAGGGGTGCCATGAATATTTGTAGTGGTTCGGAATCCACTTTAAACGGTTGGTCTCGATGTAAGGATCGTAAAGCGTTGCGAGGGGATGGTTACTCCGAGTCCGTAGCTTATCTTCAAGTCACACTTGCGCCCTGGGTAAGGCAAAGTGAGTAACCTCTGTGCAGCGCTTGCCTAAGGCATCCAAGACAGATGTCTAAGTGTTGCCAGCTGCATTAAATAACAAAAAACCATGCACCCCCTTAATAGTGCTAAGTGAGTAACGTCGGTGCAACCCATATATCATAAAAAATCACGGTCTAAATATTTGCCAGCTGCATTAGAAAAAGCAAATCTTTATTTTTAAAGAATTAAACAACTCTTTATATAAGAAAGGAATATTGGAGTATTATTATGTTGAGACAAATATTAATTTTATTTAAATTTATTGGATAGTTTTTAAAAGTATTTTCATCCTAAATAAGTCTTCGATATCGGACAAGATATTGAATGTTTTGTAGAAATATGCTTCTAATGGATTCTTTTTTCTCTTGCTCTCAGTATAAACAATCCTAAAATTTACTACGCACCATAAGAACTGACCCCAGAAACTGAATCCACCGATTATATTCCCAGCTGAAGACACTTGAGAAAGGTCTTGTAAAGAATTTGAGAAGGCTCAATTTTTCGTGCTTATCTGTCCCGAGATGTGAAGCGGAAAGACGTACGCTTTCACGAGATCCTAAGCCCTTTCATCCCAAGAAAAGCACGTTTACAAACAAGTCTCTTCTCCGCAAAAAATATCGCCCAACGACACATTGTGCATTCCGCAGACGTCGCATGACCGACAAAGCCCCGTGTAAAATAATCTCGCTCCCTATCCCTCGAAATCTCGAACCCAAAGCCGCCTTCGAAATGAAAAATACGTGCCACTTGACTTCGGAGTGAAGTGAAGCGAGTTGGAGTCGGACTGCAAGTCTAGAATTTCTCTTTTTTAAATTGTTGCCTTGAATTCTGAACAGAGAAAGATTGCGATGGAAATAGAATCCCGGTTTGATTATTTTTACTTTTATTATTGTGTTCCTCGCATGTTGCGTTTGTTGTATTATGTTCGTAAAATATTTTTTATTTTGAAAACAACTGTATTCAGTACACGTAGGTTTTTGCGAATTTCATTATCGTGAAGAAAGGTCGTAAAATTCGACGGTCATTTATAATAGTTAACATGCAACATTAGTTTAAAACTATGTAACACATGTGCAACATAAATGTCAAACATTTCTTTAATAACAGAGATTATAATTCAAGTACATTTTAAAATTATTAAAAATAACTCTTGTTTTCTGCAAAGAAAAATCTAGAAGTGCCTTATATTTCGAAGTATAAGACAACACTTTTTCTGAAGGTAAATTACTGAGATGAAGAACACTTAATTTTTTTAATTTATTATTTGGGTTTTTAAATATAACTTTATGTAAAAAGAAAAAGCAGTAACGTAAGTCCTTCTGATTCTATTTCAGAATCCTATTTTACGAGTGACCTGATGACCAATTGACTACAGCTCTGGCTTTTGGCATCACAGTCATCCGATACGAATCCTGGCGGTGGCATATATATTTCGTTATTTTATATTAATTTTTACGAATATTTCTGCATTTATCTACGGGTTTATATTATTTTAAGGAATAAAGACATAATAGTAAGTTTAAACAAACCCCTAAAAAAATTCTCGTAAAAGTAGTATAACTTAACTCCAAACGCAAACAAATACTTGACAACAATTTTATTTTGTTTGTACTTAATATTTCGGATGCCATAAAATTCTTCACTTTAACCCATTCCAACAGAATGACAAGAACACAATTCAAAGGCTAATTTGTGTTATGGTATATCAAGTTTCACCATTAATATAAATTTAATATTTTCTTTGGTGTTGCATGTGTTATACAAGTATGATTTAAAATGTTGATAATTTTTACAAATTTTTAGTGGATTGTACGATTTGCAAAAGTGTTCCAATGGAATTTTCTTCTTGATATATGTTTATTGACTTTTTTTCCAAATCAACTGAATTATAATATTCAGATGGAAATTTCATAATTTTCTTTAAAAGCTTCTATTGTATTTATTTGTTAAATTGTCAACATTGTGAGTTATTTTGCTTTGTTACTGGTACTAATTCAAAAATGTTAAAACGTTTAAGTGACCAATGTTCTTTTGTCTCTGGGGTTGGTAATCAAAGATTAATCTATTAATTATACGTATGGTGCGTACGAAGCATAAACCTATACTTTTAAAAAAGAAATAGTATTTATCATATTATTGATATTGCCGATCTAAAAGCAACAGTTCTATATTATTCACATTATTAATACAACACGTTGGGGGCGGTCACTAATTGGGGAAGATTTTCTTCTTCTTGGTGAGAATTTTTGGTCTTCCAACTTCGAGTCGATGTCTCCAATTGGATAGGACGTCCGACTTGGCAGTGTACCCTCTTGAAAAGGAGAAGATAAATTTTTTTTTTTTTTGTTGATGATTGTAGTCGAAACTATTAGAATATGAATATGTTTATAATACTTTTTAAAATTGATTTAATTTAAATAAATTTTGGTAATTTTTTTTATTACATTAATTATTTATAATTGTGTGGTGTGATTTTGAGATTATATGATTAAACGAAGCTTATTTTTCCATTAATAATCACTTAATTGAAAAATTGAACTCATTTCTTAATTCTATTAATTCTTTAAAAACCATTTTCGAACAGAATAATTACATTTCAGAGAATAGAAAAATATTTACCATTAAAATCCCCAATAAACTGCTTTAACATGCACATTACTTGTTTTAAAATGCACTGCTTCATGACATATATTTACATTATTTATTTTGTTAGTGTTTTTTTTTATGTACAAACTTTTTTCACAACTAATGCATAAATAACTGGGAAACTAGTTCCCTTTCATTATAGCGTTTGGTTTACTTTGCTTAGTAACCTTTATCATGCGAGCTATACAAATTGAGCCATCTTCGTAGTCGTGACTTCGCTTTTACCCCTTGGAGACACATGATTGAATTATGAGCTGGAACAAGAACTGTAGATATCTCTGTTAAAAAGTAATAAAGTGCCTCTATCTCGATGTGGGAAAACAAATGCCTCAGAACATTCTCTAAACGAATACGTAAAAATAAAATTTACTAGCAGCTCGGATTAATTATTTATTCAACTTGCTTCTATTTACTATTAACACGCAACCCAAAAAGCAAAGAAAGCAGTAACAAAACAGTAATCAGTGTAGATTAAGATGTCACAAGAAATTACGATTCGATTTGCATAAAGTGCACCAATCTTCCGTTTAATACGTTAAGCTTAATTTTTGACGTATACTGTGACACGCGACAGACGCAGAACTCAGTCGTTTCTACAAAGCGAGAAAAGGCTACCCTCCTCCACTTTTAACCACACTTTCTAGGAAACACACATCCTTTAATTAAACAGAACATGTCATGTTTATATAATGTGTATGTATTGTTTATTTCCCTTGGTGCTTAAAGGGATAAATGGCATCGTTATTTCTTTACCATTTTTAACCATGTTTTCTCAGTTGACATGGATAATGCACAAACTATATGTTAGTAAGATGCATGTATTATTTGTTTCACTAGGAACCTGGCATTTGTTTAGCATAGGATGAAATGTCAAATATATTTCTGTTTCTTTCATTTTAGCCGTCTTATTTCGGGATAACACGAATAATACATATGCTTTAATTAAACATATATTATCATGTCTTCGTATGCTGTATTTATTGTGTATGCTGTATGCAGTTGATATTGAAGCCAATTCAATCACTTTGTCAGCTATTGAAAATGACAAAGAAATGCCAACCGTGTTTTTTTCTCCTACATGTTCGCCATGCATTCTTAGTTAACTTAAATAATTCACACACTTTATTTAAAATCTTATGTATGATACACGTATTATTTATAAGTGTTGATTATTGAAGATAAAGTTTAGTTTATATATTTGAATAGCATATAATTGAATTATTTTTTTTCTCCTTTTAATAACCAGTGTCAATTTAGTCGTTCATCATTTTAACGTCCTTTAGCTAATGCTCCCAGACGACGAACCTTCACATACCTTCTAGTGGCGTGCATTATGGTACTTGCTTTGAAGTGTTAGTAGATTTGGGATACAATACATCTTAATGGTGATTACCCAAAATAGTACATCTGGAACTCATTTTGTATTTCATCTTTATTATTTTTTTTTTGGTTTTGTTAATGAAGTGTTATACATATTTAATTGAATGCATTTAGCATGTATGGCATATATGTTATCATTCAGGATACTCACATTCATTAGCATAACACTTATGATATTCACTTTCATTACGATAACACATGTGTTACTAACTTTAATTACGATAACACTTGTGATATTTTTTTTACTCTTGTGATACTCACTTTATTTATAAGACTTGCTATATGTAATTTTTTTAACAAGTGTGTGACTTTATACAGGCTAAATGTGATGCATCTTGTATAAAGTTTTTTCTAATGTGATTCCACCGTATTAAAGGCTAATGACGGAAATCAAATTTTTGAGCATTAAAAAGAATAATAAAATACCCTATTTTGCCAAAAGTACGCATTTAAGAATTAATAACTGAGAAAGCTTAATGCTAAAACTAAAGCAATGTTAAGATTGCGATAAACATATGGCGTGTTGAAATGTATCGTATCACAAAATATTCGAACATTCATGAAACACAATGCGAAAACAAGAAACTTACAAGATTCAACAGCAACTGGTGCTTTTCACACATCGGAAAGAATAAAAATTGCTACTTTTCATAAGTTGCAACGAATAAAAATTGCTACTTTTCATACGTTGCAACAAATAAAGATTGCTAAATTGCCTACTTTCGACGTTGACGTGGAGTGCGTTTGGAGGACAGAGGAATAAGTTTCCTACCCAAAGGAATTCATTTTGTAATATAGAAAGGAGAACAGAAAAATAAATATCCCGAGGGGGTGTATGGCAAATCTGTAAGCCAGAAAATTTGTCTGCCGTTATCGAAGAGAATGGGAAAAAAGGTGCGAAATCTCAAAATGCTACCTTTGTTGGTATTCGTTCCCATTTGTAGTTGCAAATTGTGGATGTAGTATAACAGATCTTCCATTACAACCTAGATAATGAAGAATCTCCCACTTATAGGCCGTGACAGTACCGAATAATTTCATCAAATTACAATCATCAATCAAATTACAATCATCGATCATTATCAATTTTACAATTGTTAAAAACAAAAGTAGCATATTTCTATGTTCAGGAACTATGTAGCAACAAGATAACGCCACCCATAGAAACTACGTATAACTTACTATGTGGCCGAATGGTTGCGCTCTGGCGTTCGTTACCACAGGTATCGGGTTCAAATCCCGGCTTTGCCCCCATGGGTGTTGTATTGGTTCGGAATCCACTTTAAACCGTAGGTCCCGGTCCTAATAGGATCATAGAGCGTTGCGGGGGCATCGTTACTCCGCGTCCGTGGCTTACCATCAAGCTATACGCGCCCCCTGGGTAATGCAAAGTGAGTAACAGCGGTGCATTCCTTATTATCACGGTCTATTTGCCAGCTGCCTTAGAGGGAAAAAAAAACTTACTATGTTGTGGAACAAATACAACATGTGATGCGTAGTGTGTAGTGATGCAAATATGTTTTATAACACACTTAAAAATATTTAAGAAATTTAATACATAAATTCAATTATATATTATTATCATATATTCAAATTTATAAAGCAATATTTCATAGATTATTTATCGGCACGTAACGTAGAAATTGCTTTTAGTAGATTGTTAGAAAAAAAAATATTTTGTTTTAACACTTAATTGCAAATTAAATACTTATCCAAATGCGGCAAATTAAAAGCTTATTTTGTTTCCTAAAATACATTTTTGAAGGGATTGAATAGCCGAATAAATTAAAATAAAAAAAATTACTTATGACTAATTATTAAAAACGAGTTATAATAACTATTATATTTTTAATAAAACGAATTTTTCAATATATATATCAAAAAACCATACAATTGCTACTATTAACAATACTCTCTCTAGAAATAGTTAGTAACAAAAATATATTTTATTTTAAATCAAAATTAATTGATAATTTTAAATTACTTTCATATCTCTTCATAAAAAAAACTATTAAAAATAAAATCTTTAAGTCAATCATTTTTTTTTTTTTTAAATTTTTTACTTATTAAAATAAAATTATTATTACTTATATACTTACTTATTTGTTTGTACTTATTAAAATAAACATATTAGTATATACTTATTCATTTTTACTTATTCAAATAAACTTATTATTATATAATTACTTATTAATTTTTACTTATT
>BPLQ01003102.1:10589-43504 GCA_021605075.1 Caerostris darwini
TCAAATAAACTTATTATTATATAATTACTTATTAATTTTTACTTATTAAAATAAACTTATTATTACTTATGTACTTATTTATTCATTTTTACTTATTAAAAGGAGTAAAATATTTCGATAATTTATTTGCAGTTCCAAAAATCAAACTGCTGGATACGTATAAATGATTTCCTTAAATGTCTAAAGAAATCACAGCTTTCCAGCAATATATAACCCAAATTATTATTCTCAAGTCTCAGGAAATTAGCATAACTATTTTTTACTAGATATAATAAATAATTCTGTATAGAATGGAGTTAATGCGATTCAATCACGGCATACTCTCAAATTAATTGAGTATTTAATAAGAAAAGAGTTTAGTGACACGTAAATGTCAGCTCACATGACATTTTTACCCTTGTTTTGATTTGTTCCCACAAAAAGGCATAGCAACTGTAACCAATAGCAACACGTCTCTTTCCGCCTCCTTTTTTTTTTCTCATTCAAATTGTGTGCAGGCAAAAAATAATTATCAAACAAAAATAAATAAATGTCTCTTTTTTCCGTTTCTATGATAAATAAAATGGTTAAGTAGTATTTCAAGCGGTGTTTCCATCCATCAAAATTATGCCACTTCTTTTTGCAGTGTAGTGTAATGATTATTCATTTGAGAATCAACTTTGTTAAATTGCTGATATTCATTATTCATTTATTCATTTCGTTCTTTGATAGATTCGTTCATTTCGCTTTTTGATGGATTCGTTCATTTCGCTTTTTGATGGATTCGTTCATTTCGCTTTTGATTTTGAATGGCTTTAAAATTGCATATGAATGAAAAAATTTTATTTCTCTATAAATGTGTTTTGTCATAAAATATTAATCTTTATTCATACAAAAATTGATTCAAGAATAAGTTTATTTTAAATTCATCTTGATCGGTTTCTTAGCTTCAATACGTATTATACGCAGTAAGCTGACTTAATGAATCATGCGCGATAATGAATTGGATTTAATTTTAAATGAATGGTAATTTAACAACGAAATAAATTAATAGTTCTAATGAACACCATGCAATTAATAGGGAAAGTTAAATCTATAAATATATTTTTTTAAAAAATCTATTTTTTCCCTTCTCTGTTAACCGTGGCCTGATAGTCAATTCGCTAGCGCTCTGGCTTTAGGTATCACAAGCTCCAGGTGCAAATAATGGCCGTGGCATGAATATTTGTTTGTAGTTTGGAATCCACATTAAACTGTAGCCCCGGTCTAATTAGCTTAAAGTGTCCGCAAAATGACAGTAGAGCTACAAACCAAACCATATCTAAACCTCTGTATTAATACTGTCATGTCCTTTTATTTTATCTACCTGTCTCTAATGCGGTTCTTTTTATAGTTTCTGAACAAAAAAAAATCTTGCAATCTTAAAAAATTACTAGATTCCTGAGAGGTTGTTGATAAACTTTGAAAACTTGTAATATATAAGAAAAAAATATTTTGATATTTTTTAGCCATTGATGGAAAAATAGATTACACTTTTGCTAAAGTTTGAAAGTAGGTTGATATTGATCACACAAATAAATTATAAATTAATTTTTCCTTTATTGCTGCATATTTGGAACTATTATTTAAAGGTAAATACTTTTACTGTGCCCATAATAACGCCGTCCATATCAGAGTTTCACAAATAGTTTTCTTCAGCTTCAAGAGAAAAAATTTAGATAAATTCCATTATAATATAAATATTTGGAAGCAATAAAAAATGAACCTAACATAGTTTACCTCGAAACATGAATGAAATACATAAAGTAATTTATTAAATTTTATAAATTGATTTTTTATATCATTATTATGAACAAGTAATATAAAAAAAAATTTTAAAGTCAATTCATACTTTTTTTTTCACTCTATTGTAGACAGTCCTTTATAAATAAGTTTGCTTTATTTCTTTAAGTTTATCTGGCGCCATCTATTGATACTTTACATGCAGCTTAAATGTATAAAAAACTAAAATTATTGAATTAAATTTAATGAATGAATTAATATTTAGAAAAACTGTATTAACGTCAAGTGTCATCCACTACAAGTTCAAAAAAAATGTATTCGAACTGTAGTGGATGAATAAAAAGTATTTTATGAACGATTGAAAATTTGAACAAGATATATATAGGGAGAGTGTGAGCTAATAGAAGGAATTGAAATTCTGATTCAAAGAAAGATTGTGCTTAATAAACATATTATTTTATTAGCCGGTGTGGCTAGATAAATAGCACTTTGGTTTCCAAATTAGTATTTGAAACTCACAAGAAAAATCTAGCTGAATGATTGGGTTTAAACCGAAAATGAGATTGATAAATAATGGCCCAGAATTTCTTTGCGTTGTACTCGAAGAAAGGTTAAAATTCAAGATCAGTCCCAGCTAGAATATGTTGGTGAGGGAAGGTTTC
Source organism: Caerostris darwini (assembly GCA_021605075.1). Taxonomy (NCBI): domain Eukaryota; kingdom Metazoa; phylum Arthropoda; class Arachnida; order Araneae; family Araneidae; genus Caerostris; species Caerostris darwini. The sequence continues at coordinate 13,013 of BPLQ01003102.1, forward strand.
GTATAAAGTTGTGGTACCGAATTGCAGCTTTAGTATTGAAGGTCCCGTGACGTTTACTAGTTAACTCTGAATTTACTTTGCATGTAACGTTCTATAATAAATAACACCAGGAAAAAGTGACTAGCTTTTCCAAAAACAACAACAACATTATAACAGTGGTATTAACATGCAAATTTTATTTTATTATATTCCTTGCACATTGTTTGTCATTAAGAAGAGTTTGTTGGGAAACTCTAGTGTGAGATTGATAAACCTATATTTATATACCCAATTTAATTACTGTATATAATAATAAGCATCTCATTTTGTCAGCATTTCTTATGTATATATATATATATATATAATATATTAACATACAGCCATGGCAATACTATATGTCACAATACTTTTAATAATCAATAAAGATTTGCTAAAGAAGGATTATCTTCTAAAAAAAAAGAAATGTAAGTAAAAACGCAAGAAAAATTCAAAAGAAAAGAAAAATATTTATTTTTAAATACAGAAATAAACGAGATGAAATTGAAAACAAAATAAAAAATAAACTATGTTATTAAAAATTTTGCTCTATATTATTACGAAATTTTTTTATATAATTTATTTAAAAAATGTCAGATACATAAGTAATTTAAAACCAACTACTAAAACAATTCAATTTTTTTTAAAAATTAGTGATAAGCAAGTAGGTAACATTCTATTGACCCTACTTTTATTTATTTATTATTTTTCTTGAGTAATCCAATTGTTATTTTGAATGTGAAAACATTTATAAAACTATACAAATTACTACTAGGAGTTTAATAATTAGTATAAGAATACATAATATAATCTACCACAAAATGTACCATGAAATAATATCTACTACAAATCTACCATAAAATAATATCTATCACAAAATGCCCAAGTCTTCATCATTTATTATAAAAATAACAAAATTGAAACTATTTAAATTTTTGCTTTCATTTAAACAAAAATATAATATTCCAATTCTAAAATTTCCATAACGAATTAATCAATAAACAATGCGAGTAATATTAAATTATTATATTATATTATTATATTATATTATAAATTATTAATATTATATTAATTCAAAAAAAAATCTTTCCTACAATCCTGACAGTTTCTTTTGGGCAAAAATTGGCTTAACCATTGCTCAGAAAACTTGCTCCAACTGAAAACCCAAACATTCTGCTTCCACTAATCAAGAACCAGAGTATGGAAGATATCTCTTTGCGAGAACTAATATTTGAACACTAAAAGTAATAAACGTGTATCCATGTCCTGAATTCTTTGCAGTCAGACCAATAACTCCGACTGGAGAGAAAGTGGACTGACTTAAAAGGAAATAATAGACTCACAGAATCTTCCGAGGCACAAACACACACAAAAAAGAAAAGAAACTAAAACTGTTCGATCCGAGATATGAGATCTTCAAACACACTTGAGTTTGAATAGAGGAATTCTTCTGTTATATTGATATTATGTCTGGAATTTTGCTCTCAGTAGAGATGGTTCCGAGTTTATTAATTCAAACACCGATATGAGTACACACTAACTCGGCAAATGTTACGGTATTTATTTTCGAGGATTAAATCGAATTTTCTGGGAACGGAAGAATCGAATTAAAATTTTACTTAATTATATTTTAGATAAAAGGGATAAGTAAAATATTATTTTTATTTGTTTTGTTTGAAAGGATTAACATATTATTGCCTATATCTTTAATTGGTTCTTGTCTAATAATATATATTGAACAATTGAGATAATATAAGGAACTGTATATAAGTCGATTTTCTTAAATATTACTTAACTAATACTATGATAATCTTTCATAGTTAAAAATGATTTGTATCAAAAGTATTTAAATAAAAGTATGCATACTAAAACTGTAAATAATAAAATAGGCTGAAGTCTGTCTCATTTTCTTTTAAAATAATGCCGCTTAAATATATTTTAAAATAATAGTTGCCTTAATAATAAATCATCTATATTATCTAGAAATTGACAAAATAACAAAAAGCAAATATTTAATATTTATTTTTAACTATATTAAAAATTTTGGATATGAATCTTTAAGAAAATATCCATAAATTTTGATATACTTTTGTTTAAAATTGTTTGAAAAATATTGATTAATTACTATTAATCTTTTCTTTGAATTTTATTAGTTACAGTCTACACTTAATTATTATAATAAAATATCTCCAAATTGTTTAGAATTAACTTCAACTATTTCTTGACAAATTTAATATACATTTGTACTTATTATATGGATCCAAAAAACTAAATTCAAATCAACAAACCTATTTTGTAGAAAATTTAAACTAAGTATTCATTTTACCTGTTAAGAATTTAAATTTTCAATTGCATTTAATTAATAATAAGTAAAATAGTCCAGTGTTGTTCAGTTTTAATAATATGCATTTAAAAGTATAATAGAAACATATTAATAAACATGTATCAAGATAAAACTCATTATTTTTATTCTTAACTAATAATGCCTGATTAACTCTAATGATAACTCATTATTTAGTTCCTTTCTTAGTTGTCCTTTTTTAAAGAAAATTTATCTTTTATTTGATGAATATTGCTAAGTAGATATGCTTTTTATCTTTATGATGAATAAAAGAATCTTAATTAAATTAAATGGAAGTATTGCTGTTCTGCGGATACAATTTGTAATAAACTACAATTTGAAGTAAAGGATAAAGTATAATTTGAATTTCTGGTTGAGAAATATTTTTTAAATATTCAAAATTTTAAATTGTTATAAGATTCATTGTTTTACTGTTAACAATATTATAAATTTTCATATTACATAAATATTCAATATCAAAATTATTAAAAAATATAATAAAAGTTCTGTAAACATAAAATTCAAAACTTATTGTTATTTCATTTAATTGGCAATAAAAAATGAAGTTGTAAAATAAAAAAAAGGATTTGAAATTTGGACTTTAATATATTTATATCATTTAACTGTCCATTTTAATGTTTTAAAATATTTGTTTTTGAGAATTTGACTTAAAATCCATTCAATTACGCTATCTAGCAAATACATGATAAAACAAAATTCTCTTTAAAAAACACTGATTAAGATTTTTAAAAAATACTTTTTTATTGTATTTATCTTATAATTCTAAAAAAAAAGACTCCTCGAATTTTCCAGTAAATTATACCGGTTAATTTCAAACCCTTGTTAGTTATATGGGGAAGTTAACACCCAAAACTTTTCTGTTATAAAAAAAAAAAAGGAATCCTCAAAAATATGCGGGATTTTTTGGAAAGTAATCTAATTTGCATGTTAATCAGTTTAATTAAGAGCCTTATTATTCCAAAAGTATGCACCCCCTTGAAATGTTTTTAAGAAGTAAAAAATGAGAGAGAAAGAAATTAGGATTAATTTCATTAAGGTTTCCCCACCCTTGCCTGTCATTAATTAATTCTTCCCTCCACGTGGCAAAAGAACTACTAAGTTGAAGTAATTCTTTTTCTCTGGTACGTTTTCACCAAGTTGTTTTAAAAGCAGTTTCTTGATTTATTTCTCAATGATTTTTCCCTTTTTACGTGAATGAATCTTTGGAAGATTTGGTATTGATTCTGAAATATGAGGACACGGATTTCAGTGAACGATTTGTCCATTTTTTTTGTGATATCTATCATAAAAGAAACTTTCTAATGGTAATGCAACTAAAAGCTAACCCAAGATGCAACGTAACGTTACTAATATATATATATATATATATATATAATTTAATACACACACAGATATATATATATATATATATATATATACGCAAATGCATTCAAAGCTTGGAAAAGTAGTTCAGAACTCGTTGCGTTGCATTGCTCTAATAGTGTGAAGATTGAAATTTTGCAAGCATAGTAAAAAAAAAACTGAAAAGTTTTTTATTAGTTGAAGAGAAAGTAGTCTTTCATTTTATTCATATCCAGGGTATACGTAAATTTGTTGGGTGCAAAAATGTATTATTATGCCTAGTCGTACAATAAATCGTGAGAATACACATAATTATAAAATAGCGAATCATACAAGTTTATATTTTTCACAAATGTTTGATGTGACTACTACTCATGATTCTGTGTGTTCCATCGAAGGCTTCCCATATATTTATGAGTATGTATAAGTGTGTGATGTATCAATCATATGCATATGACTATTCCTTGCCGTATGCGTATGAGCAAATTCAGGTCAATCAAACCAAGTGCAGAGAAGATTAAAAATGTCAATTTAGGATACGTAAGATGGTTATAGGTTTTTGTTACATTTTTTTTATACTTTGCAAGTACAAGTGCATGTACCATAAACCTAGACGGCCTAACAGCCAACTGGCTAGCCCTTTGGTCTTTGGTACCACATGTTTCAGGTTTCAATCCAGGTGGTTTGAACGGATGTTTGTTAATGGTTCATAATCCACGTTAAATTGTAGTTCCCGGCCTAATTAGCCTAAAGTGTGCAAAAAATGACTGTAGAGTGACAAACTAAACCAAATCAACCCCGTTGATCAGTGTACAATACCTCCAATCTGCCACTGAACTGGTACTTTACAATTAATACTTAAAAAAATATTCCGTTACGCAATTGATCATATTATCAACAATGCATTTAATTGTTTTTAATGAATTTTTTAAAAAGCAACCAATTTTTATATTATGATTTATTTCATTTATTTTATTAGATTATTCACATTGTATTTCTTGATGAGTATTATATTTTTGAGACAAATAATAATTTTATTTAAATTTACTGCATACTTCTTTTAGGAAATATTTTTATCATAAATACGTTTTATAATGTAAGACAATATATAGAATGTTTTGTAGAAGTATCCTTCTATTAGGTACCTTCTCTCTTGATCTCAGTATAAACAATCCTAAAATTTACTACGCACCATAAGAACTGACCCCAGAAACTCAATCCACCGATTATATTCCCAGCTGAAGACACTTGAGAAAGGTCTTGTGAAGAATTTGAGAAGGCTCAATTTTTCATGTTTATCTGTCCCGAGATGTAAAGCGGAAAGACGTACGTTTTCACAAGATCCTAAGCCCTTTCATCCCAAGAAAAGCACGTTTACAAACAAGTCTTTTCTCCGCAAAAAATATCGTCCAACGACACATTGTGCATTCCGCGGACGTCGCATGACCGTCAAAGCCCTGTGTAAAATAATCTCGCTCCCTATCCCTGGAAATCTCGAACCCAAAGCCGCCTTCGAAATGAAAAATACGTGCTACTTGACTTCGGAGTGAAGTGAAGTGAGTTGGAGTCGGACTGCAAGTCTAGAATTTCTGTTCTTCGAATTGTTGCCTTGAATTCAAAACAGAGGAAAGATTGCGTTGGAAATAGAATCCCTGTTTGATTATTTTACTTTTATTATTGTGTTCCATAGCATGTTGCGTTTGTTGTATTATGTTCGTGAAATATTTCTTATTTTTGAAAACAACTGTATTCAGTGCACGTACGCTTTTACGAATTTCATTATCGTGAAGAAAGGTCGTAAAATTCGACAGTCATTTAGAATAGTTAACATGGAACGTTAGTTTTAAATTATGGAAAACAAGTTTAAACTATGTAACACATTTACAACATAAATTTCAAATATTTATTTTGTATCACGGATTATTATTCAAATATATTTTAAAATGATTAAAAATATCTATAGTTTTCAATAAAAAAAAAATCTGTAAGTACAATATATTTCCAAATATAAGACAATAATTTTTAGGACTTTTTCGAAAGGCAAACTACACGGATTGAAACCACTATAATCTTTTAATTTATTATTAGGGTTTTAAATGTAACCTTATTTAAAAAGGAAATAAAATAACATAAATTATTCAGAGTTCATATCAGACTCCAAATTTTGGAATAATAATTCGCTAAATTTATTTACATTCATTGGAATGTGTAGATGCATATAATTATCACTTTCCATGCATGTACTTGAATTTATGGCCTCCTCATGCACAAAATCAATTTCGGCTTATATATGAGTATTGAACTTCGGTATAATTTTGAAGGAAAAAAATACTATTGGCTTATACATGAATCGACTTATATTCAGATATATAGGTATATTTTTTAACAAATATATAAAACTATTTGAATAAACACCTGAAAAGATTTGAACAACATTTATAAATTTTGAGACATAGAATTTGAAGTAGAATTTTTTGAGGAAAATGAATATCGAATAATAAAATCGCAGTTATCAAACTTGACATTTTTATCTAATTAGTTTTTAAAAATAAAATTATGTTCGTTTATCTGTATTAATTTAAAACAAATATTTTATTTAACATTAAATAATGGTTTAAAATGCACGTGAAGTCAGTTTTTCATATATCTTAGAAACGCATTTAAATTTTCCATTAATATTTTCTCATGCGCCTGTTCTTATAACATAAACAATAATATAAATAAGCAAGTTATGGAATTTATTTTCTGTGATGTATTTAAACTTTTTCCATAATCTTAACCGTAGTATGAATTCTTTAATAAATATTTACTTACTCCACTAATGAATGCTCTTTGTTTTCTGAAACTTATAATTCCATAGATAATTAAATAATTTAGTCAATTCTGTTTTATTAGGATTTGATAAAATTTTCTTGTCTTTAAATTTTATGAATTCTGTATAAAATATGAATAATAAAAATATTCTATGCTTATTAACTTAAACCTTTAGGATGTACTTACAATAAAATAAATTTTATCTTACAAATTAATTGTCTTCAAAGTTTATCGGAAGTTTTAAAATTTATGTATGTTTGAGCTATCTGTAATGACAAATAATAATTACAATAAGGTTATAAATTTCATTTGATTGATAAAATACTTTTATTTTCTTCTATTAAGTGAATTGATTCAGAATAAACCTGAAATCAATATTTGAGTTAGTTAAAATGAAAAGTGAATAATTTAAATCGTGGGTGATCAGTTAAGTAAGATTATCCTATCGGCTTTACTCAAAAGGAATGATGAAATCATACTCAGCAGCTTTCATTATAAATGTTTAATGTAGATTTGCACAATTCACGGAAAATCTTACGTAATATATATATTTAACAATTTTTTTCAATTTTAATAAAATGCAAATGTCAGAAGTCCTTACTGGAATTATTTTTCTTCTGGAGAAAGTTTTCTTTTTTAAACAAATATTAGGCATGTTTCTTAAAAAGTTTGATTTTTAATAATTAAAATTTACTCCAAACATTGAAGAGCAAAGATTATTGAACCCATATTTTGAGCGGCCTGATGGCCAATTGGCTTGTGTTCTGGCGTTTGATATCACAGGCTTCCGGCTCGAATCCTGACAGTGGCACTAGTGTGTGTTAATGGATCGGTATCCACGTTAAACGGTTGGCCTAGGTCTAATTAGAATAAATTGTAAAAAATAAATAAATAAATAAATAACAGTAGAGCGAGAAACCAAACCAAGCCTACATACTCGCAAAGAGCATCGTTTATGGCATTCAGGAGAAATGGTCAGTCGGCCTCCAGACTCTCAACCGAGAGGAAGTTTAGAACGATCTGATCTTCTTGTGAGAAACATTTAGTTTATAATCTCTCATATCGATTGATCCGGATACGGAACTTACACGGCGGCCATAGATACGGCCACAGATATCTCATACGGATGGCCAATTGGTTGGCACTTTGGCCTTTGATAACATAATCTTTTAAACTTTTTTTTTTTTTAGGTTCAATTCCTGACGATGACATGGATGTTGTTTGGGGTTATGTGACCAGGACCTACAGTTTAACGTGTATCAACATTAAACCATAGGTCCCTGTCTAATTGTAGCTTAGCGTGTGTAAAAAATGGCCGCAGAGCTGCAAACCAAGCCAATCATCGTATTTTGAAAACAATAACCGTATATATTGCGCGATTTATTTTCATATATTTGGTAGAAATGTTTCTTATTATTTCCAATAGTTTAAGATGAGTATTCTAAATATTTCTTGAACACATATTTCTTTGTACGTTGATGGTTATATTCCAGTCAAGTAATCTTAGCTAGGGGCCTGATGGCAGAGTGACAAGCGCTCTGTGCCATAGGTTTCTGATTAGAAACGGAGTTGCTATGGATGTTTGTAGTGGTTCGGAATCCACTTTCTAATCATCGCCAGTCATACAGAGTGTAGATAACCATACACCTTAAAACGAAGAACATTTCATGTCTCGAAATCTGCCAGCTGCCGACATCTTCTGTCTCGAAATAGCTTGGCCTACAGTGGGCTGTTACACTACTACTACTGATGATGATTATGATGAATCTTAGCTAGAGCTTGAAAAAATATTGGCTTTTAAATATCTCGTAATTTTATATTAATTTTTACGAATATTCTTATTACGAATATTAAAGACATTTTATCTAGTGAGTTTATACCAACCCATCAACATAAAAGTGATATAACACAACAATACATACACATACAATATACATATACATACACATACAATATACATATACATACCAATACAGCTAACACTAACAACATCTTTATTTTATCTAGTAAAAGTGGTCTAACACAACTCCAACGGCAAGCAAACATTTGACAACAATTTTTTTGTTTGTAGTTTATATTTTGGATATCATAAAATTATTTACTCTAACCCATTCCGATAGAATGACAAGAACACAATTCAAAGTCAAATTTCTCCAAATCAACAATTCATCGTTTTCCATTCATACGAAAATAACTCAAGCATTTTCATATCCAACATGACGAAATCACTTCCGGAATAAAACATGCATACCATCCTTTTGTATGCCTCATTTCCAGTTTGGACACCGGCTTACATCCTTCTCTCCTTCCGAGTCAATTGTGCTAAAAGCGTCAAGAAGAAGCAAAAGATCATGATGCAGGTATCTTTGCCCAGACTTGGGCATGCTCGTGGAAAAAGTGCATCATGTAGGGAAATGATAGAATCGGAAAAAAGAATCGAAAATCCATTTGGAATTCCTCGTGAAATTCGAAACTAGATGGCTCTTTGGGAACAAGACGTGCCGAGGATGAGTCAACACTACATAAAGGTTAGCTCTTAAGAGCATCAGGGTAACAGAAAAGAGAGATCTTCTCCGGGCATTATACGCTTCCTTTGATGCTATGCAATCTCACTAAAGGTAAGAGTGTAAGTGTGCACACGCCCATGCATATTTCAAACGCGTGCTCGTGAACTGAAATCGAAATTGAAATAGGAACCTGTGTTCACTGATATCTTCTCACTGTTAGGTATAAGATAACGCGCTATCATATTTTATGCTACTTGATTCGGAAAAAAAATAGTAAAATATGTTTCTGTGAGTTTTGCTTAAAGTAATACAGACTGCAATACAGATTTAATGGAGAATTTATAAATCTTAGAGAATAAATCTCTTAAATAAATCCATTTAATAGGAGGCCTGATGATCGAATGGCTGGAGATTTGGCGCTCGATACCACAGGGTTCGAGTCGCGGCGGTGGCAGTGATTATTGTAATGGTTCGGAACCACTTTAAACTGTAGTCCCGGTCTAATATGACTGAAGAACGTGGGTTTCACAACAATACGCCATAAAAAGAAAACAGATACTACTGATAGGAAGACGACTTTGGCCCATCATAGAGCTGTTGCGCTTGTGATGATGAATATTAGTCAGAGCTTGAAAAAAATTGCCTTTTATCTCATTTTTAATATCTCATTTTTTCATATAATTTTGCAAGAATATTTCTGTATTGATCAAGTGCTTCATATTATTTTAATGACTAAAGGCATTTTATCTAGTGAGTTTACAGAAACCCAAATAGAATTTCTCGTAAAAATGGTCTAACATAACTCGAAAGGCAAGCAAACATTTGATAATAATTTTTTTGTTTGTACTTTTAATTGTGTTGTTGTCATTATGTTGGAATGGGTTAGAATCAAGAATTTTATGATATCCAAAATATAAAGACAAATTTCTTCAAATCAACAATTCGTCGTCTCCCATTCACACCAAAATCCCTCAGGCATTTTCATATCCAACATGACGAAATCACTTCCGGTATAAAACAAGCATACCATCATTTTTTATGCCTCATTTCCAGTTTGGAGATCGACTTACATCATTCTCTCCTTCCGAGTCAATTGTTCTGAAAGCAAACAGAAGAAAAAAAATCATGATGCAGATCTCCTTGCCGAGACTTGGATGTGTGCTCATGGAAAGAGTATATCACGTAGGGAAATCATATAATCGGAAAAAGGAATTCGAAAATCCATTTGGAATTCCTCGCGAAATTCGAAACAAGATGGCTCTTTGGGAACAGGACGTGCCGAGGATGAGTCAACACTGCATAAAGGTCAGCTCTTAAGAGCCTCACGCTAACAAAAAAAAAGAGATCTGCTCCGGGCATTATACGCTTCTTTTGATGCGATGCAATCTCACTAAAGGTAAGGGTGTAAGTGCACACATGCACTACGCATATTTTAAGCGTGTGCGCGTGAACAGAAATCGAAATTGAAATATGAATCGGTGTTCACTGATATCTTGTCGCTGTTAGGTGTAAGATAACCCGCCATCACATTTTAAAACTAGGAAATACATTGTAAAATATGTTTCTGGGAGGTATGCTCTAAATGATATAGAGTATAATACAGATTTAATGGAGAGTAATATAAATTTATTCGATTAATCACACAATATTAAAATGAAATAGAAATAGAAATAAAATATTAATGTATAATTTAGCAGCAATATTGCGATTTATAATGGAGATTAATTGGGATTGCTGGTTTGTTTGATCGAAAACTCGAAATCGATCACTGAAGGTAAGGGTGTAAGTGTACACACGCCCATGCATATTTTAAAACGTGTGAGCGTGGGCCGAAATCGAAATTGAAATATGAACAGGTGTTCTTTGGTATCGTGTCACTCTTAGGTGTAAGATAACCTGCCATCACATTTTAAAACTACTATTTATTTTTAGAAAATGAATTGTAAAAGATATTTTTGTGAGGTATGCGTAAAATAAAATAGAGTTCAATACAGATTTAATGGAAATTTATTAAATCTTAGAGAATAAGTTTCTTAATAAATCTTTTAAATAAATCTCTTATATAAATCTAATTAATTAGGTGGACTGATATCCGAGTGGCTAGAGTGGCTCTCGCGCTCGGTACCACAGAATTCGAGTCTCGGCAGTGCCATGGGTGTTTGTAGTGGTTCAGAATCCACTTTAAACTGTATGTCTGGTATAATAAAAATGTAGAGGCTACGGCGGATGATATTACTCATTAAAAAGAAAAACATCCCCTGTCTCAAAATCTGATAGTAGGAAGACGGCCTTGGCCTACCACGGGACTCATGCGCATGTGATGATATATCGTAGTTGGAGCTTGAAAAAAAAGCTTTTAAATATCTCATTATATTATATATTAATTTTCCAGAATATTTCTGCATTTATCTAATGCTTTATATTATTTTAATGATTACAGACGTTTTATCTAGTGAGTTTACATCAACCCAAAAATAATTCTCGTAAAAATTGTATACCATATCTCCACTGGCAAGCAAACATTTGACAACAATTTTATTTTGTTTGTACTTTACATTTTAGATATCATGAAATTCTTGACTCTAACACATTCCAACAGAATGAACAAGAACACAATTCAGAGGCAAATAAACAATTCATCGTTCCCATTCACACCAAAATCCCTCAAGCATTTTCATATCCAACATGACGAAATCACTTCCGGATAAAAGCATGCATACCATCATTTTTCATGCCTCAATTCCAGTTTGGAGATCGACTTGCATCATTCTCTCCTTCCGAGTCAATTGTGCTGAAAGCAAGCAGAATGTAAAAAAATCATGATGCAGATCTCTTTGCGAGACTTGGATGCATGCTCGTGGAAATAGTGCATCACGTAGGGAAATGATAGAATCGGAAGAAGGAATTCGAAAATCCATTTGGAATTCCTCCCGAAATTCGAAACCAGATGGATCTTTGGGAACAGGACGTGCCGAGGATGAGCCAACACTACATAATGGTTAGCTCTAAGAGCCTCACGCTAACAAAAAGGGATATTTTCTCCGGGCATTAAACGCTTCTTTTGATGCGATGCAATCTCACTAAAGGTAAGGGTGTAATGCACACATGCACTACGCATATTTTAAGCGTGTGCGCGTGAACAGAAATCGAAATTGAAATATGAATCGGTGTTCACTGATATCTTGTCGCTGTTAGGTGTAAGATAACCCGCCATCACATTTTAAAACTAGGAAATACATTGTAAAATATGTTTCTGTGAGATATGCTTCAAATAATATAGAGTATAATATAGATTTAATGGAAAGTAATATAAATTTATTGGATTATTCACAAAATATTAAAGTCAAATAGAAATAGAAATAAAATAATAACGTACAATGCAACACCAATAGTGCGATTTATAATGGAGATTGCTGGTTTATTTGACCGAAATATGTCAAGGCGATATATTTCAAATTTGGTCCTTTGTTAACGAGACGTGCCGAGGATGAGTCAACACTGCATATAGGTTAGCTCATAAGAGCCTCACGCTAGCAAAAAAAGTAGATCTTCTGCAGGCATTATACGCTTCTTTTGATGCGATGCTATCTTACTTAAGGTAAGGGTGTAAGGGTGCATACGCCCATGCACATTTCAAACGCGTGCTCGTGAACTGAAATCGAAATTGAAATAGGAACCTGTGTTCACTGATATCTTCTCACAGTTAGGTATAAGATAACGCGCCATCATATTTTATGCTACTTGATTCGGAAAAAAATAGTAAAATATGTTTCTGTGAGTTTTGCTTAAAGTAATACAGAGTGCAATACAGATTTAATGGAGAATTTATAAATCTTAGAGAATAAATCTCTTAAATAAATCTATTTAATAGGAGGCCTGATGACCGAGGGGCTGGCGCTCTGGCGCTCGATGCCCCAGGGTTCGAGTCTCGGCGATGGCAGTGATTATTGTAATGGTTCGGAACCACTTTAAACTGTAGTCCCGGTCTAATATGACTGAAGAACGTAGGTTTGACAACAATACGCCGTAAAAAGAAAAACATCTGTCTCGAAATCTACTGGTAGGGAGACGGCTTCGGCCCACCATAGAGCTGTTGCGCTTGTGATGATGAATAATCCTCAGAGCTTGAAAAAAATTGCCTTTTAAATATCTCATTTATTTATATAATTTTTCAAGAATATTTCTGCATTTATGTAAGGCTTTATATTATTTTAATGACTAAAGACATTTTATCTAGTGAGTTTACAGCAACCTAAATATAATTTCTCGTAAAAATGGTCTAATATAACTCGAAAAGCAAGCAAACATTTGATAATAATTTTTTTGTTTGTACTGTGAATTGTGTTCTTGTCATTCTGTTGGAGTGGGTTAGAGTCAAGAATTTTATGATATCCAAAATATAAAGATTTCTCCAAACAGCAATTCATCGTCTCCCATTCACACCAAAATCCCTCAAGCATTTCATATCCCTTCGGAATAAAACAGCATCATCATTTTTCCATGTGATTTCCAGTTTGGAGATCGACTTACATCAAGTCAATTGTGCTGAAAGCAGGAAGAAAAAAATCATGATGCAGGTCTCTTTGCCGAGACCTGGGCATGCTCGTGGAAAGAGGGCATCACGTAGGGAAATGATGGAATTGGTAGAAGGAATTGAAAATCCATTTGGAATTCCTCGCGAAATTCGAAACTACATGGCTCTTCGGGAACAAGACGTGCCGAGGATGAGTCAACACTACATAAAGGTTAGCTCTTAAGAGCCTCACGCTAACAAAAAAAAGAGATCTTCTCCGGGCATTATACGCTTCCTTTGATGCGATGCAATCTCACTAAAGTAAGGTGTAAGTGTACACACGCCCATGCATATTTTAAAACGTGTGAGCGTGGACTGAAATCGAAATTGAAATATGAACCGATGTTCACTGATATCTTCTCACTGTTAGGTGTAAGATAACCTGCCATCACATTTTAAAACTACTATTTTTAGGAAATAAACTGTAGAATATGTTTCTGGGAGATATGCTTCAAATAATATAGAGTACAATACAGATATAAGGGAGAGTAATATAAATTTATTGGATTCATCACAAAAATATTGTAGTCAACTATAGATAGAAATAAAATTGACCTTATTAATGTACAATGTAGCCACAATAGTGCGTAATAATGTAGCAATAATAATGCTAATGGAGATTATTTGAAATTGCTGGGTTGTGTGATTGAAATAAACCGAAGCAATTCATTTCGTCTTTGATTAACTGATATAATTTTTCAATGTAGGAAGATTAAGAATTGACACTGGGAATTAACATGCTAATTGATATCATTTTTTAAGTAGATTAATTACAAAAATCGGAGGAATTACAAAATTCTAGCAGGAAACTCTTTAGATTTAGCTGCAATACATTTTTCGTATGATTGTTAATATGGCACATTTGTCATAATCTGTAGGAACAGAAGCAGCAAATCACAGCTTCTATAGAATAATCTCAGTTCAATCTGTATTGCAATAGAAATTTATTGGATTTGTCACAAAAGTATAAAAGTCTAGTATAAATAGAAATAAAATAACCTTATTAATTTGCAATATATTTGTAATAATTCGATATCTTAATATAATTTTACGATGGATGAAGTTTAATAATTGACATTGAGATCATGATGAGGAATGGTCATTGATATAATTTTTAACTTGATGTATTATAAGAATCAGAGGAATTACAGAATTCTAAGCGGATGCTTTTTAGATTTAATAGAGTTACATTTTTCGTATTATTGTTAATATGACACCCTCAGCTATAATATGTCGGAACTAAAGCCGAAAATAACAGGTTATATAGAATGCAATGCTCATTTAATGGATAATGGAGTAATATAGATTTCATTGGATTTGCCACAAAAATATGAAAGTCTAAAATAAATAGAAATAAAATGCCGTTATTAATATATAATATACATTGCTGCAATAGTGCGATTTCTAAAGCAGATTATTTGTTGCTTTAATTGCTGGTTTGTCTGATGAAAATGAGTCGAAACAATACATTTGGTTTTGGTTAATTGATATAATTTTACGATGGAGGAAGATTAAGAATTGGCACTGAGAATTGGCGTGGTAATTGATATCATTTTTAAGTAGATTTATTACAAAAATCGGAGGAATTACAAAACTCTAGCAGGAAACTCTTTAGATTTAGCTGCAATACATTTTTCATTCACAATCACAGTTGTTCATCTCCAGTTTTGAAAATATCCACTCACAATTGTGAAATTCTGCTGATTCTTACCAATATATGGCATAAAACAGAGTATTGTTTGGAAGTATTTTAAATTCCGGCTGTGCCACGGATATTTATAGTGGTTCGGAATCCGCTTTAATTCGTAGGCCCCTGTCTATTATGATCGTGGAGTGTTGTCTTGAATTTTTGTCAGTCTTTAGCCTTCGTGGTTCCTTGCTACAGTGAAGTTGCATAGTACCCTTGGCCAGGTCCCAGTCTCCAGCTACGGGGTCTTCTGGACTTGATGTAGGCTTTCCAGCACCAGGGAATCAATAACAACAACAGTATTGTGAATAATAACGTAACTGTAATACAATTGAACTGTGTTTATAGTTACATTGCAAGTTAAAACATTTTATTTTTACCTATTCTATTTTTTTCATAAAATTCTTAATGTATTCAATAAATCTTGGAACACTTGCATTATAGCACAGCTACATAAGAAACATTAAACTAATAACGAACAAATAATTTCTTTATGACTTCAGCGAAACTGTTTCAACCGCTAAAATGTTTCCTGAATAATTATTTACTCATCTTGGCATCCACCTTTTAGCTATTCCAATTACTCATTACTTTTCCTCCCATCTATTAATAGTGACAATTACTTATCTTTTTCTTTACATACACATGATTATTATTTTGTGTTATGGTATATCAAGTTTCACCATTAATATAAATTTAATATTTTCTTTGGTGTTGCATGTGTTATACAAGTATGATTTAAAATGTTGATAATTTTTACAAGTTTTTAGTGGATTGTACGATTTGCAAAAGTGTTCCAATGGAATTTTCTTCTTGATATATGTTTATTGACTTTTTTTCCAAATCAACTGAATTATAATATTCAGATGGAAATTTCTTAATTTTCTTTAAAAGCTTCTATTGTATTTATTTGTTAAATTGTCAACATTGTGAGTTATTTTGCTTTGTTAGTGGTACTAATTCAAAAATGTTAAAACGTTTAAGTGACCAATGTTCTTTTGTCTTTGGGGTTGGTAATCATAGATAAATCTATTAATTATACGTATGTAGCGTACGAAGCATAAGCCTATACTTTTATAAAAGTAATAGTATTTATCATATTATTGATATTGCCGATCTAAAAGCAACAGTTCTATATTATTCACATTATTAATACAACACGTTGGCGGCGGTCACTAATAGGGGAAGATGTGAACCACAATTTTTGGTCTTCCAAATTCGAATCGATGTCTCCAATTGGATAGGACGTCCGATTTGGCAGTGCACCCTCTTGAAAAGGAGAAGATAAAAAGTTACTTTTTTATTGATGATTATAGTCCAAACTATTAGAAGTTGAATATGTTTATAATACTTTTTAAAATTGATTTAATTTAAATAAATTTTGGTAATTTTTTTTTATTACATTAATTATTTATAATTGTGTGGTGTGATTTTGAGATTATATGATTAAACGAAGCTTATTTTTTCATTAATAATCACTTAATTGAAAAATTGAACTCATTTATTAATTCTATTAATTCTTTAAAAACCATTTTCGAATAGACTAATTACCTTTCAGAGAATAGAAAAATATTTACCATTAAAATCCCCAATAAATTGCTTTAACACGCACATTACTTGTTTTAAAATGTACTGCTTCATGACATATATTTACATTATTTATTTTGTTAGTGTTTTTTTTATGTACAAACCTTTTTCACAACTAATGCATAAATAACTTTTAAACTAGTTCCCTTTCATTATAGCGTTTGGTTTACTTTGCTTATTAACCTTTATCATGCAAGCTATACAAATTGAGCCATCTTCGTAGTCGTGACTTCGCTTTTACCCCTTGGAGACACATGATTGAATTATGAGCTGGAACAAGAGCTGTAGATATCTCTGTTAAAAAGTAATAAAGTGTATCTATCTCGATGTGGGAAAACAAATGCCTCAGAACATTCTCTAAACGAATACGTAAAAAGAAAATTTAGTAGCAGCTCGGATTAATTATTTATTCAACTTGCGTCTATTTACTATTAACACGCAACCCAAAAAGCAAAGAAAGCAGTAACAAAACAGTAATCAGTGTAGATTAAGATGTCACAAGAAATTACGATCCGATTTGCATAAAGTGCACCAATCTTCCATTTAATACGTTAAGCTTAATTTTTGACTCGTATACTGTGACACGCGACAGACGCAGAATTCAGTCGTTTTCACAAAGCGAGAAAAGGCTACCCTTCCTCCATTTTTAGCCACACTTTCTAGGGAACACACATCCTTTAATTAAACAGAACATGTCTTCTTTATATAAGGTGTATGTATTGTTTATTTCCCTTGGTGCTTAAAGGGATAAACGGCATCGTTATTTCTTTACCATTTTTAACCATGTTTTCTCAGTTGACATGGATAATGCACAAACTATATGTTTGTAAGATGCATGTATTATTTACTTCACTAGGAACCTGGCATTTGTTTAGCATAGGATGAAATGCCAAATATCTTTCTGTTTCTTTCATTTTAGCCGTCTTATTTCGGGATAACACGAATAATACATATGCTTTAATTAAAGATATATTATCATGTCTTCGTATGCTGTATTTATTGTATATGCTGTATTCAGTTGATATTGAAGCCAATTCAATCACTTTGTCATCAATCGCAAATGACAAAGAAATGCCAACCTTGTTTTTTTCTCCTACATGTTCGCCATGCATTCTCAGTTAACTTAAATAATTCACACACTTTATTTAAAATCTTATGTATGATACACGTATTATTTATAAGTGTTGATTATTGAAGATAAAGTTTACTTGGTATATTTGAATAGCATATAATTGAATTATTTTTTTCTCCTTTTAATAACCAATCTCAATTTAGTCGTTCCTCATTTTAACGTCCGTTAGCTAATGCTCCCAGAGGACGAACCTTCACATACCTTCTAGTGGCGTGCATTATGGTACTTGCTTTGAAGTGTTAGTAGATTTGGGATACAATACATCTTAATGGTGATTACCCAAAATAGTACATCTGGAACTCATTTTGTATTTCATCTTTTTTTTTTTTTTTGGTTTTGTTAATGAAGTGTTATACATATTTAATTGAATGCATTTAGCATGTATGGTATACATGTTATCATTCAGGATACTCACATTCATTATCATAACACTTTTGATATTTACTTTCATTATGATAACATATGTGTTACGAACTTTAATTACGATAACATTTGTGATATTTTTTTGACTCTTGTGATACTCACTTTATTTATAAGACTTGCTATATGTAATTTTTTTAACAAGTGTGTGACTTTATACAGGCTAAATGTGATGCATCTTGTATAAAGTTTTTTCTAATGTGATTCCACCGTATTAAAGGCTAATGAACGGAAATCAAATTGTTGAGCATTAAAAAGAATAATAAAATGCCCTATTTTGCCAAAAGTACGCATTTAAGAATTAATAACTGAGAAAGCTTAATGCTAAAACTAAAGGCAATATTAAGATTGCGATAAACATATGGCGTTTGAAATGTATCGTATCACAAAATATTCGAACATTCATGAAACACAATGCGAAAACAAGAAACTTACAAGCGTCAATAACAACTGGTACTTTTCAAACATCGGAAAGAATAAAAATTGCTACTTTTCATATGTTGCAACAAATAAAGATCACTAAATTGCCTACTTCCGATGTTGATGTGGAGTGCGTTTGGAGGAGAGCGGATTAAGTTTCCTGATCAAAGGAATTCATTTTGTAATATTGAAAGGAGAACAGAAAAATAAATGTATGGCAAATCTGTAAGCCAGAAAATTTTTCTGCCGGTCTCGAAGAGAAGGAGAGAAAGGTACGAAATCTCTAAATGCTATCTTTGTTGGTATTCGTTCCCATTTGTAGTTGCAAATTGTGGATGTAGTGTAACAAATCTTCCATTACA
This sequence comes from Caerostris darwini, assembly GCA_021605075.1. Taxonomy (NCBI): domain Eukaryota; kingdom Metazoa; phylum Arthropoda; class Arachnida; order Araneae; family Araneidae; genus Caerostris; species Caerostris darwini. The sequence goes on from BPLQ01003102.1 coordinate 32,233, forward strand.
ACCTGGATAAGGAAGAATCTCCCACTTATCGGCCGTTACAGTACCGAATAATTTCATCAAATTACAATCATCAATCAAATCACAATCATCGATCATTATCAATTTTACAATTGTTAAAATCAAAAGTAGCATATTTCTATGCTCAGGAACTATGTAGCAACAAGATAACACCAACCATAGAAACGACATATAACTTACTATGTTGTGGAACAAATACAACATGTGATGCGTAGTGTGTAGTGATGCAAATATGTTTTATAACACACTTAAAATATTTAAGAATTTTAATACATAAATTCAATTATATATTATTATCATATATTCAAATTTACAAAGCAATATTTCATGTATTATTTATCGGCATGTAACGTAGAAATTGCTTTTGTTAGAAAAAAAAATATTTTGTTTTAACACTTAAGAGCAAATTAAATACTTATCCAAATGCGGCAAATTAAAAGCTTATTTTGTTTCCTAAAATACATTTTTGAAGGGATTGAATAGCCGAATAAATTAAAATAAAAAAAAATTACTTATGACTAATTATTAAAAACGAGTTATAATAACTATTATATTTTTAATAAAACGAATTTTTGAATATATATATCAAAAAACGATACAATTGCTACTATTAACAATACTATCTCTAGAAATAGTTAGTAGCCCAATTATTTTATTTTAAATCAAAATTAATTGATAATTTTAAATTACTTTCATATCTCTTCATAAAAAAAAAACTATCAAAAATAAAATCTTTAAGTCATTCATTTTTTTTTTTTTAAATTTTTTACTTATTAAAATAAAATTATTATTATTATTATTTACTTACTTATTTGTTTGTACTTATTAAAATAAACTTATTATTACTTATTTACTTACTTATTTGTATATACTTATTAAAATAAACTTATTATTATATACTTACTTATTCATTTTTACTTAGTCAAATAAACTTATTATTATATACTTACTTATTCATTTTTACTTATTCAAATAAACTTATTATTATATAATTACTTATTCATTTTTACTTATTAAAATAAACTTATTATTACTTATGTACTTATTTATTCCTTTTTTACTTATTAAAAGAAGTAAAATATTTCAATAATTTATTTACAGTTCCAGAAATGAAACTGCTGAATACGTATTAATGATTTCCTTAAATGTCAAAAGAAATCACAGCTTTCTAGCAATATATAACCCAAATTATTATTCTCAAGTCTCAGGAAATTACATAACTATTTTTTACTAGATATAATAAATAATTCTGTATAGAATGGAGTTAATGCGATTCAATCACGGCATACTCTCAAATGAATTGAGTATTTAATAAGAAAAGAGTTTAGTGACACATAAATGTCAGCTCACGTGACATTTTTACCCTTGTTTTGATTTGTTCCCACAAAAAGGCATAGCAACTGTAACCAATAGCAACACGTCTCATTCCCGCCTCCTTTTTTTTTCTCATTCAAATTGTGTGCAGGCTAAAAATAATTATCAAAAATAAATAAATAAATGTCTCTTTTTTCCGTTTCTATGATAAATAAAATGGTTAAGTAGTATTTCAAGCGGTGTTTCCATCCATCAAAATTATGCTACTTTTTTTATATTGTGGTGTCATGATTATTCATTAGAGAATCAACTTTGTTAAATTGCTGATATAGTATTCATTATTCATTTATTCATTTCTTTCTTTGATGGATCCGTTCATTTCGCTTTTTGATGGATTCGTTCATTTTTTTGATGGATTCGTTCATTTCGCTTTTGATTTTGAAGGGCTTTAAAATTGCATATGAATGAAACAATTTGATTTGTTAATAAATGTGGTCATAAAATACTAATCTTTATTCATGAAAAAATTGATTCAAGAATAAGTTTATTTTATGTTCATCTTGATCGTTTTATTAATTTCAATACGTATTATACGCAGTAAGCTGACTTAATGAATCATGTGCGATAATGAATTGGATTTAATTTTAAATGAATCATAATTTAACAACGAAATAAATTCATAGTTCTTATGAACACCATGCAATTAATAGGGGAAGTCAAATCTATAAACATATTTCCAAAAAAAAAAAAAAAAAAATCTATTTTTTCCCTTCTCTGTTAACCGTGGCCTGATAGCCAATTCGCTAGCCCTTTGGCCTTTGGTATCACAAGCTTCAGGTGTGAATTCTGGCTGTAGCATGAATATTTGTTTGTGGTTCGGAATCCACATTAAACTGTAGGTCCTGGTCTAATTAGCCTAAAGTGTCCACAAAATATCAGTAGAGCTACAAACCAAACCATATCTAAACCTCTATATTAACCATGTCATGTTATGTCTATATCTACATGTTCTTAATGTGTTTTTTTTTAGGTTTTGAATAAAAAAAACCTTGCATCAAAATGATGCAATCTTAAACATTACTAGATTCCTGAGAGGTTGTTGATAAACTTTGAAAATTATATAAGAAAAAAAATATTCTTATACTTTTTAGTTATTGACGTGGAAAAAAAGATACCTAGACTTTTGTTAAAGTTTGAAAGTAGGTTGATATAGATCACAATAGTAAATTATTAATTATTTGTTTTTATTTTATTGCTGGATATTTGGAAAAACAATTTAAAGGTAAATACTTTTATTGTGCTCCTTATGATGCCTTTTATAGAGTTATCATAATAGTTTTCTTGTATACTAACAAAAAAAAATTGAGAAATTTCATAATAATATGTATATTTAAAAGCAGAAAAACGTAAACCTAACATAGTTTACCTCGAAGCATGTATGAAGTACATAAAATAATTTATTATTTTTTACAAATAGATTTTTTATTTAATCATTACCAATTATGATTGAAATGATTGAACTTAATGAAAGTATTACTTTATATTTAGCTGGTATGACTTGTTAAACAGCACGTTAGTTTTCAAATTAGGGAAGCTGGATTCGAAATTCTTCGAGCAGATTCTAGCTCAATTCTTGGGTCTATACCAAAAATGAGAATGGTAAAGCAATTGGCCACAATTTCTTTCCGTTGTAATCGAAGAAGAGGATCCAGTTAGATCCCAGATAGAATATCTTGGTGAAGGGAAGACTTCATATAAATTCGTGGTACCAAATTGCTGCTGTAGTATCGTCCTGTGATTTTCCCTAATTAACTCTGAATTTGCTATGGGTCTAAATATCAACAATAAATAACAGCAGAAGAAATTGACCAGCTTTTCCAAAATAGCAATGTAATAGTACTATTAACATATAAATTTCATTTTATTATATTTCCTACACATTTTTTATCATTAAGAATAATTTATTGCGAAATTCTAATGTGACGTTGATAAAACAACATTTATATGCACATAAATTTAATTAGGGTAGACAGTAAATTTCTCATTTTGTCCGGATTTTTATGTAAACATATGTAATACATATATATATAATTTACATATTTTTAATTTATACACGCATAACATGTGGATAGTGATGGCAATAAACTTCTTTTAATAATCAATAAAAATTTGCTAAACAAGGATTATCTTGTAAAAAAGATGTTGTAAGTTAAAAAAAAAAAAGAAAAATTGAAAAATAAAAAAAATTATATTATATTTTTTAAATACAGAAATGCATAAAATGAAATTGAAAGCAAAATTAGGAAAGAAAAATTGTTATAAAAATTAGGTGCTATATCATTTTGAATATTTTTAAAATAATTTATAGAAGAATGTCTGATAAGCAATTTAAAACAAACTCGTAAAACAATTCATTTTTATTGTAAAAATAGGTACTAAACAAGTAGGAGATATTCGATTGAAATTTTGCTTACCGATTTTTTATTGATTTATTTATTTTTTTAAATAGTCCAATTGTTATTTAGAATGTCAAAATTTTCATAAAACTATACAAAGAAATTAATAATTAGGATACAAATAAATAATAGCAAGAATAAATAATATAATCTACCACAAAATGCACCATAAAAAAATATATCACAAAATGACTCAGTATTTATCATTCATTATAAAAAAAGTAACAAAAATTAACTATTTAAAATTTTGTTTTATCTAAACAAAAATATAATATTCCATTTATGAAATTTCCATAACTAACTAATCAATATGAAATGCCAGTAAGAATATATATATACACCATTAAAAACGAAACAATTTGAAAAAAATCTTTCCTGACAGATTCTCTGGGTCAAAAATTGGTTTAACCATTGCTCAGAAAACTTGCTCCAACTGAAAACCCAAACATTCGGCTTCCATTAATAAAGTATGGAAGATATCTTTTTGCGAGAACTAATATTTGAGCACTAAAAGTAATAAACGTGTATCCATGTCCTGAATTCTTTGCAGTCAGACCAATAACTCCGACTGGAGTGAAAGTGGACTGACTTAAAAGGAAATAATACACTCACAGAATCTTCCAAACACAAAAAAAGAAAAGAAACTAAAGCTTTACCATCCGAGATATGAGATCTTCAAACACACTTGAGTTTGAATAGAGGAATTCTTCGCCCGGCTATATTGATATTATGTCTGGAATTTCGCTCTGAGTAGAGATGGTTCCGAGTTTATTAATTCAAACACAGATATGAGTACACACTAACTAGGCAAATGTTACAGTATTTATTTTCGAGGATTAAATCGAATTGTCTGGAAAGGGAAGAATCGAATTAAAATTTCTGTTAATTATGTTTTATATAAAAGGAATAAGGAAAACAGTATTTGTATTTGTTTTATTGGAAAGAATTAAAATACTCTTGCCGTTATCTTTAATTGGTTCTTGTCTAATAATATTTATTGAATAATTGAGAGAGTATAAGGAGCTGTATATAAGACGATCGTCTTAAATCTTTCTTAACTAATACTATGATAATTATCATACTTAAAAATAGATTTAAATAGAAATATGTATATTGAAACAATAAATAATAAAACAGACTGAAGTCTGTCTCATTTCTTTTAAAATAATGCGTCATGAATATATTTTAAAATAATAGTCGCTTTGTCAATAAATCGTCTATAATATCTATAACTTGTTTGAAATATAAAAAGCAAATATTTTATTTAATAAGTATTTTTAACTATAATAAAAATTTTCGATATTAATGACTAAAAAAATATTCATAAATGTTTATACACTTTCAATTAAAATTACTTGAAAAGTTGGTTAATTACTGCTAATTTTTTCTTTGAATTTTATTAATTAGAGTCTAGACTACATTGTAATAATAAAATATCACCAGTGTGTCTAGCATTTTCCTTATAAATTTAATACACATATATATATATATATATATTTACTTGTTAAATATATCCAAAACAATTTAAATAAATAAATCTATTTTAAAATAATAATTCATTTTATCTATTGCAAGTTTAAAATTTTCATTGCATTTTATTAATAATAAGTAAAACAGTTCAATGCTGTTCGGTTTCAATAAATATGCATTTAATAGTATAATAGTAACATATTAATAAATATGCATCAAGATAAAACTACTTATTTGGATCCTTAATTAATAATAGCTCATTAACTCTAATGATAACTCATTATTTAGATCTTTATTTTGCTCATTTTGGATCCTTATTTAGTTATTAGTTATCCTTTTCTAACGAAAATTTATTTGTTTAGTTGATCAATCTTGCTAATTGAATACATTTTATATCTTTATGATGAATAAAAAGTATAAATTGAATTAAATGGAAGTATTATTGTTCTGTGGATTCCTAATACAATTTCAATTTATGGTTGAGACATATTTTTAAAGTATTAAAAATATTAAATAATTTTAAGATACATTGTTATACTGTTAACAACATTATAAAATTTTATATTACATAAATATTCAATATCAAAATTATCAATAAATAGAGCAAAAAAGTTCTGTAAAACATAAAATTCAAAATTTAATATCCATTGAATTAATTACCAATGAAAAATGAAGCTGTAAAATTATGAGGAAAAGATTTAGAAGTTTGAACATTAATATATTTATTATTCTCAAAGTTGCATTGCAATTTTTTTTTAAATATATCTTTAAGAATTTCATTTAAAATTCATTCAATTACACTATCTAGCGTATACATGATAAACAAAAATCACTTTAAAAAGCACTGATTAACATTTAAAAAATACTTTTCTATTGTACTTATCTTATAATTCTAAAAAAAGATTCCTCGAATTTTCCAGTAAATTATACCGGTTAATTTCAAAGCCTTGTTAGTTATATGGGGAAGTTAACACCCAAAACTTTTACGTTATTATAAAAAAAAAAAACGGAATCCTCAAAAATATGCGGGATTTTTTGGAAAGTAATCTAATTTGCATGTTAATCAGTTTAATTAAGAGCCTTATTATTCCAAAAGTATGCACCCTCTTGAAATGTTTTTAAGAAGTAAAAAATGAGAGAGAAAGAAATTAGGGTTAATTTCATTAAGGTTTCCCCACCCTTGCCTTTCATTAATTAATTTTTCCCTCCACGTGGCAAATGCACTATTGAGTTGAAGGAATTCTTTTTCTCTGCTACGTTTTTACCTAGTTGTTTTAAAAGCGGTTTTCTTGATTTATTTCTCAATGATTTTTCCCTTTTTAAATGAATGTATTTTTTGAAGATTCTGAAATATGAGGACATGGATTTACTTGGACGATTTGTTCATTTTTTCTGATATCTAACATAAAAGGATCTTTCTAATGTAAATGTTAACGTGACTAAGAGGATAGTTAAAACATATTTAAACATATATAAAAGCTATTTATCATTATAAAATTTTATAAAACTGTACAAAATATTGCTCGAAAAACAGTAATTAGGATAAGAATATAAAAGTTATATGACACCTACCTCAAAATGCACAAGTCTTCATTATTTTTTTAGAAAATAAGAAATTTGTAACGATTTTTAATATCGGTTTTTTTCTAAATAAATAATGTTTAGATTAACAATTATAAAACTTCCATAACTAATTAATTAATAAAAAATGATATTAATGCATGTATATATATAGATATACACACACACCATTAAAGACAAAGCAATTAAAAAAAAACCTTTCCTGACAGATTCTCTGGGGCAAAAATTGGCTTAACCATCGCTCAGAAAACTTACTCCAACTGAAAACCCAAACATTCTGCTTCCACTAATCAAGAACCAGAGTATGGAAGATATCTCTTTGCGAGAACTAATATTTGAACACTAAAAGTAATAAACGTGTATCCATGTCCTGATTCTTTGCAGTCAGACCAATAACTCCGACTGGAGAGAAAGTGGACTGACTTAAAATGAAATAATACACTCACAGAATCTTCCAAACACAAAAAAAGAAAAGAAACTAAAGCTTTACCATCCGAGATATGAGATCTTCAAACACACTTGAGTTTGAATAGAGGAATTCTTCGCCCGGCTATATTGATATTATATCTGGAATTTCGCTCTGAGTAGAGATGGTTCCGAGTTTATTAATTCAAACACTGATATGAGTACACGATAACTCCGCAAATGTTACAGTATTTATTTTCGAGGATTAAATCGAATTTTCAGGGAAAGGAAGAATCGAATTAAAATTTCAGTTAATTATGTTTTATATAAAAGGAATAAGTAAAACAGTATTTGTATTTGTTTTATTGGAAAGGATTAAAATACTTTTGCCGGTATCTTTAATTGGTTCCTTGTCGAATAATATTTATTGAACAATTGAGAGAGTATAAATGAATGGTATATAGAGCGATTTTAATGATATCTCCTTCTTAACTATCATCGTATTACTTAAGAAATATTTATCATAGTTAAAAAAGTTATTTGTAACAAAAATATTTAAATAAAGGTACGTATGCTGAAGCTATAAATAATAAAATAGCCTGAAGTATGTCTCATTTCTTTTGAAAATAAATCATCATTTATTTTATGAATATATTTTAAATTAATAGTTGCCTTATCAATAAATCGCCTATAATATCCATAACTTGTCCAAACAATAAAAAGCAAATATTTTAATTAATATGTATTTTTAACTATAATCAAAATTTTGGATATGGATCATTAAAAAATGTTCATCAATTTTGATACAATTTTTATTAAAATTGTTTCAAAAGTTAGTTACAAAGTATTGGTTTTTTTCTTTGAATTTCATGTGTCAGAATTTCATTTCATGAATTTCATTTCAGTCTATATACTTCATTACCATAATAAAATATCTCCAGTGTGCTTAAAATTTTCTTCGTGTATTTCTTGGCAAATTTAATTTAAAGATATACTTGTTATATGTATCCAAAAACGAAATGATAATTATAGTTACAAAAATTATTTGTAACAAAAGTATTTAAATAAAAGTTTATATACTGAAACCTAAATAATAAAATAAGTTGAAATCCTTCTATTTTCTTTTAAATAATGCTTCATGAATACATTTTAAATTATTAGTAGTTTTGTATATAAATCGCCTATAATATCTATAACATTTTCAGACAATAAAAAGTAAATATTTTAATTAATAAGTATTTTTAACTATATTCAAAGTTTTGGATACGAATGATTAAAAAATTTTCATAAATTTTGATACAATTTCAATTAAAATTGCTTGAAAAGTTGATTAGTTATTATTAATTTGTTCTTAATTTCTTAGTTGGAATCTAGACTTCATTACAATAATAAAATATAGCCAATTTGTATAGAATTATCTTCATATATTTCTAGACGAACTTAATATATTCATATATCCAAAAATTAAATTCAAATACATGAAAATTCTAACTAGAACTAAGAACATTTAAACTAAGATTTCATTTTATATGTTAACAATTTAAAGTTTTCATTGCATTTAATTAATAATAAGTAAAATAGTCCAGTGTTGTTCAGTTTTAATAATATGCATTTAATAGTATAATATAAATAAATTAATAAACATATATCAAGATAAAACTCATTACCTGGATCCTTAACTAATAATATCTCATTAACTCTAATGATAACTCATTAATTAGATACATACTTTCCACATTTTGGATTCTTACCTATTTATCCTTTTCTAACGAAAATGTATCTCTGTAGTTGATGAATATTGCTAATTGAATATACTTTTTATCTTTATGATGACTAAAAAAGTCAAAATTATATTAAATGAAGTATTATTGTTCTGTGGATTCATAATACAATTTGAATTTATGGTTGAGAAATATCTTTTAAATATTAAACTATATTTTTAATATTAAATAATTTTAAGATTCATTGTTACACTGTTAATAATATTATAAATTTTCTTATTACATAAATATTCAATATCAAAATTTTCAAAACATATAATGATGTAGTTTCTGTAAAACAAAAAATTCAAAATGTGATATTTGAATTAATTAACAATGAAAAATTGAAGTTGTAAAATAAAATAGATTTGAAACTGGAACATCAATATCTTTATCATTCTCAACAGTTACATTGCTTTTTTTTTAAGAATTTCAGTTAAAATCCATTCAATTACACTATCTAGCAAATACATGATAAAACAAAATTCTCTTTAAAAAACACTGATTAACATTTAAAAAAATACGTTTTTAATGTATTTATCTTATAATTCTAAAAAAAAGACTCCTCGAATTTTCCAGTAAATTATACCGGTTAATTTCAAACCCTTGTTAGTTATATGGGGAAGTTAACACCCAAAACTTTTACGTTATTATAAAAAAAAAAAAAAAAAAAGAATCCTCAAAAACATGCGGAATTTTTTGGAAAGTAATCTAATTTGCATGTTAATCAGTTTAATTAAGAGCCTTATTATTCCAAAAGTATGCATCCTCTTGAAATGTTTTTAAGGAGTAAAAAATGAGAGAGAAAGAAATTAGGATTAATTTCATTAAGGTTTCCCCACCCTTGCCTTTCATTAATTAATTCTTTCCTCCACGTGGCAAAAGCACTACTAAGTTGAAGTAATTCTTTTTCTCTGGTACGTTTTGACCAAGTTGTTTTAAAAGCAGTTTCTTGATTTATTTCTCAATGATTTTTCCCTTTTTACGTGAATGAATCTTTGGAAGATTTAGTTTTGATTCTGAAATATGAGGACATGGATTTCTTTGGACGATTTGTCCATTTTTTTTTGTGATATCTAACATAAAAGAAACTTTCTAAGGTTAACGTAACTAAGAGGTAATTTATGATGTAGATTAAAGTAACTAAGAGTTAATGTAAGATGTAGAGTAATGTAACTAAGAGTTAATGTAAGATGTAACGTAATGTAAAGTAATGTCATTAAGAGATAATTTTAAGAGTTAATGTAAGATATAACGTAATGTAGAATAATGTCACTAAGAGATAATTTTAAGAGTTAATGTAAGATGTAACATATTATAACTAAGATTTAATGTAAGACTTAACGTAATGTTGAATGATGTAACTAAGAGTTATTGTAAGATGTAGAATGATGTAACTAAGATTTAAAGATGTAACGTAATGTTGAGTGATATAACTAAGAGTTAATGTAAGATGTAATGTAATGTAAAGTAATGTAATTAAGGGCTAATGTAAGATGTTGAATGTTGTTACTAAGAGTTAATGTAAGCTGTAACATAATGTAAAGTATTGTAACTAAGAGCTAATGAAAGATGTTCAGTAATGTAACTAAGAGTTAATGTTATGTAACGTAATGTAACTAAGAGTAATGTAACTAAGAGTTAATGAAAGATTAACGTAATGTAAATAAGAGTTAATGTAAGATGCAGAGTAATGCTACTAACAGTTAATGCAAGATGTAACTTAATGTAACTAAGAATTAATGTAAGATGTAACGTAATATAGAGTAATGGAACTAAGAGGTAATGTAAGATGTGACGTAATGTAAAAGAAATGTGCATTACCATATTATTATTTCATAATATGGTAATTTTCGTAAATTATATTTATTATAATTTGCATATACAGATTGTACGCATTCATTGGTTAGTGCATATTGATTTTAAAATTGATACATTAAATTATGTACTCGAAATAATATACATATTCAGAATGTACGTATATATCTGAAATACTGTATTCATTGTATATTCATTTTAAAATTAATACATTGGCTAAATTAAATCTTAAGATTGGATGGAAACGTCAAAGTAATGCCACTTTTTAAAATAAATAAACGTTTTGAATATTTTTATTGTATTTTTATTGCGTTTTATTTCACATTAAATTAAATTAAAATCCTACAAATTAAAAAATTAACAATTAATTTTTAACATTAGTATTGCTGCCCTGTATCCTCTGTATTGTGCAAAAAATACTCCTTTAAAATTTTAAATAGAAAGATTTCC